>JARQOC010000004.1:578347783-578364367 GCA_033576535.1 Allobates femoralis | reverse complement strand
TGCTGCCCTCTTCTGCTAAAGTCTGGTAATGCACCTTCTACAGTGATCTTTCGTGGTGCCACAATCTGTAAAATGTCAGGAAAAAAGGACAAATACAACGCAGAGCGGGGCGGAAAACGTTATTTTACACTAATTCACTTCATTTACCTCGCCCAAATATGTATATGTACCCAGATTGCAATATTGCTCCTAAGGAAATGCGGCGCCCCTACGTCTTGGTTGCCACAGTGGTACTGCACCTACTCCATAGGTGTGGTGCCACTGCTCTCAGGTAAGACAGGACACAAACCTGAGACACACACATACCCTACATCCAACACCATTCCCAGATCCAGGCCAGGAGATGTAGAGAGGAAGAGACCCCTCTAGGGAGCATTCCTCATCTGCTGGATGGAGGAAGGAGTAGTCTGGGGGTAGGAGGAGTTAGAGAGTGAGTAATGGGAGAGACAGAGAAGGAGAAAGATGGAGTTCTAGGGTTCACTGGAGCTGGGGAGGAGTGGGACCAGTGGGTAGGTTGCCACGGAACCCAGTCCAGGGGGAACCCTCAATCTATAGCCAACTTCTAGGTCGTGATGAAGGAACTGGCTGCATGTGGGGATCGCCCCAATCTGGTGTGAAGCTGCACGTTCAAGCCAGGAAACCAGAGGCTACTAGTCTGTATGAGTAGTAGCCAACCCAGTGTACACTCCCAGGTACAGTGACTACAGAGGGCCAGGAGGACTTGTTAGCCATCACTCATGAGGGTCCGCAGTCACCTGCCTTGGGATTAGGAGCACGATGGCGCAGGACAGGAGCAGGGGAGATCAGTGCAAAGAGAGAGCAGCAAAGAAAGGCCTACAAAAGGGTGTCTCAGCGGAGTGTCGCTGGATTAACTGGGGGCTGGCCAAGCTGCAAACTGGAAGAGTACAGTATCAGGCTGGGTCTGAACAGAGCAAGTTCCAAGTAAGGAACCTGGTAAGAACTGGATTCCCTGTGTCCTCCTTCTTCTTTTTCTGCTGTCCTTGCTGCATACAGCACCATAACTACCACAGCCATTCTCCATATAGACTCCCTACAACATCCCAGGGGCTCGTGTCGAGCCCCAGGCCCTCGGGTACTCGGGTACCAGGCTCAGAGGGGTTCATGGGAATGTCACGGGTGGCGGTGCCTGAGCCCGTGGCCTGGGTGACACTTCAATAGAGGGGTTATGTACAGGGGATAAGAGTTATTGTCACGTGACGCCACCTGTAATACCTGGTGATGGGTCACCAACGCCACCACAGTCCTCCGGAGGGCGATGGTATCGCGGCAAGGATGACAAAGCCCCCTACAGGTGGAGCTGGACCTCCGGGGCATCGTTCCTGTAAGCAAACAAGTTGAATTCTGCAGCACAAAGACACGGAGGCAAAGTCACTCTCCTGGGCACTTTACTGTAAACAGTCATCAGCATACAAGTCCACAGTTCAGCAAAAGTTGTTAAAGAAACAGGTAGCTCTACGGGTGGCTGCAAGTGGATGCCAGGTGGTATGGTGGTACCTGTGGTATACCTTAGTTGACGAACTAGTGTCCTTTCTTCCCCGCCTATGATGAGTCTATACCCAATTAATCCTTGAAGGTAGTCTTGGGGCTCCCCTCCCTCGAAGTGAAGAAGCAGGCAGACCACTCTGTCTGGCAGGGTGCCGCAGCCGGTAAACAGACCACAGCAGCCAGTTGACGACTTCAGAGGTGGACTCTGGCCGTTTCCTCGGGTCCAGCGTTCCCGTGGTGGACTGGAGAATTCCCTGGAGTATGGTCGCTCCACGCTGGGGTTTCCCCTTCCTCTCTTGGGCCAAGACTCACGCGTCAGGCACCCTCTCTCAGGATCCCCTCAGGATCCCCTTTCATCTTCCCTCAGGATCAGCCTGGAGCTGACTTGTTAGACCTTCCGCCTCGCTCCACACGCCTCCTTGACTCCTCTCCAACTCCCTTCTCCTCACTCTCCCAAGAGGTGCTAGATCCCTCCCGGGTAACCTCCCACCACTAGTCTAGTGTGGGAGTGCAGGAATGGGTCCCACCCACCAGCCCAGCGTCCACCTGCAGTGGGGGAAGATTACACCACTTTTACGAGTGCAATACCCCGGTGTGACGCTTGACCATGTGGGGCACCACACTTGCTCCACCTGTGGGGGGTGTTCCATACAAGCTGCCCATCCATCATCGATACCCTGGGAGCCTATACAGCAGCGCTGGTCATCTCTGACCAGACACCACAGGTGGCATCACGATCATCTACAAATCTCCTGTAAATATTCCCCTTAATCTGCTCAGTCAGGGCCATGGAGCCGGGCGACCACCACCATGACTTCCCTAAAAGACCGCCGGCCCAGCTAACGAATACCCCAGGCCCTTACGACTGTTGCAGAAACCCATTAGTGTTCCCATGCAGTACAATACTGCATTCAGTATACCCCCTTATAGTATGATTCCCCCTCCAACACATTCCCCCCTCGTACAGTATGATACCTCCTCCAATACATCACCCCTTGCACAGTATAATGCTCTCTCCAGTACATCTCTCCTCGCAAATTATGATACCCTCTTCAATTCTTCCCCCTCACACAGTATAAAGCCCCCTCCAGTACATCCCCCTCATACAGTATGATGCCCCCTCCAATGCATCCGTCCTCACACAGTATAATGCCTCTCTCCAATTCATCCCCCCTGGCACAGTATGTTGCCTTCTCCAATACATCCCCCTTCACACAGTATGATGCCCCATCTAATACATCCCCCTCGCACAGTATGTTGACCCCTCCAATATATATCCCGATCACACAAGGATGTCCCTCCAATACACCCCCTTCACACAGTATGATGCCCCCTCTAATACATCCCCCTCACACAGTATGATGCCCCCTCTAATGTGTGGTGCCCCTATGACCAGGGTGGCCACAGGTAAGAACTGCAGCCAGGAGGTGGAGACAGATTATACAAACACCTTCATAAACACACCCACAGACACAAGACCCAACCCGGGGCCCAGGACTCTAGGCGGGCAAGGGGTGGTAGGGCCAGTCACAAGTGGGTGGGACATAGTCAAGGTGATGGACCGGGTACATAAGGGGAAAACCAGGAAGTAGTGGTTAGTAGGCCAGAGGGTGCCGAGCAGTAAAGACTAAGAAGAACTGAGCACCGGTTCAGTGCAGCTGGATCCGGAGGAAAACGGCAGCGGTGCCAGGGAGCGACTGAAGGAAAGGATCCTCTTTGTACGCCGCAGTCACACGGGTAGGAAGGAGCCTGGTGCGTCCTTGAAATAGAGGGGCACTGGAAGGCTAGGCCGGGACCAGAGAGGCGGCTCTGAGGTGACCGCAGCTACAAGTCGGATCACAGACATACCGGCGGGGAACTCTGATTCAATGTCAGAGATCCTACCACAAGTGCAGGAGGTACAGTTGCACATAGGGCTCCAGAGCTTAGACATACCTGTACACAGGGTTAATCCAACAAGGACGCGAGCGACCTACCATACACCACACAAGGAGAAGAGAAGTTTAGAGGGGCCTGAAAGGAATCAAGCAGGAGAAGGGTCTAAGGCAGGAACCTGGCTGCAGTAGAGCTAAATGCATGGTGAAAGTGTTGAGTGAACTTGTGAAAGCTGAAACAGCTTGTAAACTGCCAGAACTAAAAGTAAAGACCCGGTGAACCCTGCCAGAGTCTCCAGTGTTTGCTTCCTTGCATGTTAAACATTTTTTTAACCCTGTCAGGAGCAGCCCGACCCACGGCAGGCTCATCCATCCGGCTGCAGCACCATCCATCCTCCTGGTAGAAGCAAGCAGCAGCGGTAGTCCCCATTGACCACAACCCGTGGGTGGCGTCACGACTATCACTGTAAATAACCCCTTTACTTGTGGGCTCAGGACACGGTCCGGACCAAGACCGCCGTGATAACCACCGTGATACCCTGGTCTGGTACCGAGTACCCCGTCCCAGTGGGCTCCACAAATGTATCCCCCCTCGCTCAGTATGTTGACCCCTCCAATACATACCCCAATCACACAAGGATGCCCCTACAATACATCACGGCTCACACAGTATGATGCCCCCTCCAATACATCCCCCTCACACAGTATGATGCCTCCTCTAATACATACCCCCTCACTCAGTATGTTGACCCCTCCAATGCATACCCAAATCACACAAGGATGTCCCTCCAATACACCCCCCTTACACAGTATGATGCCACCTCCAATACCTCCCCCTCACACAGTATGATGCCCCCTCCAATACATCCCCCTCACACAGTATGATGCCCCCTCCAAAACATCACCCCCCACTCAGTATGTTGGCCCCTCCAATACATATCCCAATCACACAAGTATCCCCCTCCAATACATCCCCCTCACACAGTATTTTTCCCCCACTGCCCCTCACACAGTATAAGACACCCCCAGTTCTATCTGCACAGTACAATGAGTATCCCACATCCCTGCTCCTCTGCTTTATCACAAGTCCTGAGAATGTCATGTGACTTCAAGTTCCTTTCAGGCTCTTCATACCCTACGGTGGAGTAGGATCCGACAGCTCCCTGCTCTACCATTGCATTCAACCGTATTTGTGTACTAAGAATACAGTTGAGGTTTGAATGTATCCCTGAACAGTTCCCCATATTCGCGATAGTGTCGTTGGATTTGGGACAGTCGGTAGGTAAGGCTCTGAGAGTCTATATCAGAGAGACCGTCAACCTTGACATTTTGACAGCAAAATATTTTATATGTCTGTGGAAATTCATAGACCCCATCAGAGCGGATTGTAGCAGAGTCACAAGACATTATGCTGATCACAGTGCTCCCCAATTCTGAGCCCTCCAGCAATCACCTGTAATTGGTGGAGAACCCTGACACTAAGTCTGGGGCTAAACCGCAACTTTGGCCTCAACACCTGTCGTACAACTAGGATTCACTCAGTTCTGCTCCTACAATTGAATGGGGCCGCATTGTAACCCTGAGAGTACGGCGAGTATCAAGTCACAAGGTATCGGATGAGATCGGACATCATGTCACAGTGTAGGACCCTCGGGGTCACAATATGACCCCATTCACTTGTATTGTGCCGCAACGCAAGAGCAGAAGCGAGCAAACCTGGTCACGGAATCAGGTGTCACCCTAAGTCACTGTGCGGCCCAAACCTTAATGTTCAATTTCCCCACAGCGCCTCCACAGGACAAATGAAGCTTTGCACCATGTCCATTGACTGTCCAATGCATTGACAAGTCGAGACGCTCTAGAGGGAGAGTCACTTTTCTCTGGCAGACAACCCCACTTCTTCGTTACACCAGTTTCAGATGTTTAGACGTTCCTTTTATTCACCAAATCCATCCAGGATTAAAGTCCAGGTTCTCCTGTCGCTCAGACAAGAAGAGACAGAATTTATGTTTAGTAAGCACCGAATGAGCCAGGAGTCTACAGGGGTGGGTGGTCACAGACGTCTCATCCGGACGTGTGATCCATCCATTCAGACCACGATTCATCTACCTCCAAAATCCAATCCATTCTTTTCCTCTGGGATTCTGAGTATTAGGATTGAAAAAACATTTCGGACTCCGTTTTGCTGTAACGGTTCAGTTCTTGTTAACCCATTCCCTCCTGCTGGCTTGTCAAGCACAGACGACCCTCGGAAGGCCCAGACACTGATGAAGACAACACCAATTGTAGAGGAATTTGGTGTCAAATTATGCTATTAATATTTTGGAACAAGACTCTCTTCAAATAAAGTAAGAATGCGGGACGGACTGGGGTAGCTGGGGCCAACCAGGGAAATTGAGTCTAAAGGCCCACCCATCCGCTATATGCAAATACCTTATAGTGGCAGCTACTGCACATCAATAACTGCGATGTAGAATTACCGTAGTTTGCATTAAAGGTCACCTGTCACCAGTTTTGGGGGTTTTAAACCCTGTCCACCACCTTAAACATGATGTAATTGGGACTCCTGTAACCACTTTATCAGTGGCGTAACTAGAGTCTGATGGACCCTGGTGCGAAATTTTGACCTGGCCCCCCGGGTCAGTTGTATGGGCCCTGTTTAACATTCTAAATCCTATCGCACTAATTGACCTCTTTCCCCTTCATTATGTATTAATGTCTCTTATCCTGGAATATGGCCCTTATTGTGGTATATATGTCCCCCGTCCTGCTACTATATCTATATTCTTTCTCCTTCCGCCACCATAGTCCTCCAATTATTATGATGCATATTCCTCCATAAATTACAATGTACCCCCATAGTCCTCTATCTATTATAATGCATCCCATTGTCCCGATTCATCAGGTAACCCCCATAGTCATCCAATTATTATTATATGCACCCCCATTATCCATCCTACATATAGTATGATGCAGCCTCAAAGCCCTCCCATGCAGCATAATGCAGCCTCATATTCCTCCATATAGTATAATACACCCTCACAGCCCTCCATATGGTATAATGCAGCCTCATAGTCCTCCATATAATATAATAAAGCCTCAAAGTCCTCTATATAGTATAATGCCGCCTCAGCCCTCCATATAGTATAATTCAGTCTTGTATCTCTCCATATAGTGCTGCCTCATATAGTGCAGCCTCCTCTCTCCATATAGTGCTGCCTCATATAGCGCAGCCTCCTCTTTCCATATAGTGAAGCCTCATATAGTGCAGCCTTCTCTCTCCATATAGTGTAGCCTCATATAGTGCAGCCTCCTCTCTCTATATAGTGCGGCCTCCTCTCTCCATATAGTGCAGCCTCATATAGTGTAGCCTTCTCCCTACATATAGTGCAGCCTCAGAGTGCAGCCTCCTCTCTCCATATAGTGCAGCCTCCTCTCTCCATATAGTGTAGGATCCTCTCTCCATATAGTGCAGCCTCATATAGTACAGCCTTCTCTCTCCATATAGTGCAGCATCCTCTCTCCATATAGTGCAGCCTCCACTCTCCACATAGTGCAGCCTCCTCTCCATATAGTGCAGCCTCATATAGTACAGCCTCCTCTCTCCATATAGTGAAGCCTAATATTGTGCAGCCTCCTCTCTCCATATAGTGCAGCCTCATAACTCTCCATACTGTATAATGCACCCCTTCTCCTCCACCCCCATAGTCCTGTCCACCGTGCACTCAAAAAAATAAGTCTGTACCTACCTCTACCCATTCCCCGCTGCTCTGGTCTCCTTTGCTCAAGACTCAGGAGGCTGCGGAGCCGTTGTGTGTTCCACTGTGGAGAGCATAAAGCAGGAAGTGCCATCTACTATTATGGAGGAGGTAGCACCAGCCTGATGTATGCTCTCCACAGTGGAACACACATGCAGAGCCGGCTGGTAAGAGGAAGTGGTGGAGGGGTAGGGCTGGCAGTAGTTTAAAGCAGGAGGCTCCCCACCCCTCCTCTCCCTGACACATGGGCCCTAAAGCGGTGTGTGCTGCCACGTGGTCACATGGATGTGCGTCCTTGTAGACGCACATCTATTGCGAAGTGGGCGGTGGGATCGGCGGGCGCAGGGGGTGCGCCGTCGCAGCCGTGATCCCTACTACCGCGATCATTACACCCCTACCTTTTATACCCCCAGATGTTCCCCTGCACCTTAGAAATAGAGTTTTATTCTATCCCGTTTCATATGCTAAATTCTTTTATAGGTGAATAAGTATAAGACTGGCATCACCAGGATATCTGCCGCGACACTACTATAAATATGAGAAATGTAAATCAATGAGTGGCACTAGAGAAATGAGATTGTGAAATGTGTATAGGCTTATATGTCCATGGGTGTAATTAAAAACAGGAATCAGGTGTGTGTTAGGACCTCACAATGGTGTCCAAGTGTGGCTACCAGACTAAGGGAAGGAGAAAAGGGAAAATTATATATAATTGGAGCTCAGTCAAAACAGACAATATGTGAATAAGTATAAGACTGGCATCACCATACACATAGGTGCTGGCAGAAAGTGATAATACTTACAAAAAAGGAGGCTATCTGCCGCGACACTACTATAAATATGAGAAATGTAAATCAATGAGTGGCACTAGAGAAAAGAGGATCAAACTGTATTAGTCTGGTAGCCACACTTGGACACCATTGTGAGGTCCTAACACACACCTGATTCCTGTTTTTAATTACACCCATGGACATATAAGCCTATACACATTTCACAATCTCACTAGGGCATAGTGTCAGGACCTGGCAGTGGAGGCTCCTTGAAGTGGGTGCCAGGCTTGATCCTTAGTGGCCACTATCGAGACTAAGACCTCTGATTTTCATATTTAGCCCAGGGCAGTTTCTGCATTACATATATACACAATACAGTTTGATCCTCTATTCTCTAGTGCCACTCATTGATTTACATTTCTCATACTTATAGTAGTGTCGCGGCAGATATCCTCCTTTTTTGTAAAAATTCTTTTATAGGTCATATGGTGGTCTGTACATTTCGGTCAGCACCGTCCCACTCCATGCAAACACCACCCCTCCGGAGTGTATGCAAGTGGATGACGTCGTTATGCCATCCACACAATTTCCACGTTTCGTGCCTGTGCAGTGGCACCTTACTGTGCCCTATTTAACAGCCAGTGATTCCACTGCGCAGGCGAGAGACTTCGCTATCTCATCAGCTGCACAGTGCCCCACATCTCACGCCTGCGCAGTGGAATCACTGGCTCTTCAATAGGGCACACAGGGTGCTACTGCGTAGGCGCGAGACATAGAAACTGTGTAGATGACGTCGCAATGCAATCAGGAGGGGTGGTGTTTGCATGGAGCGGGGCGGCACTGATCGCAATCTGCATACACCTATATCACCCATAAACAAAATCAGCATATGGTGCGGGACAGAATAAAACGCTATTTCTGAAGTGCAGGGGGACGTCTGGGAATATAATGGGGTAACAGGAACCCCAATTATTACATCATGGTAAAGGTGGTGGGCAGGGTTTACAACCCCCAAAACTGGTGACAGGTGACCTTTAAAGAGATTCTTTGGTGAAAACAAGTTATCAGTGATCCACAGGTTAGGAAGGTGATGACTTATTTATTGGTGGAATCCGACCAGTTGAAACCACAAAGTCAGAACAATGTGGCACTTTTATCCCCATTTGTAAGATGCAGCGGCCGGTAATGATGTCAAAGCGGCTCCATTCATCATCATTGGAGCTTCCAGAAAAAGCCAAACCCAGCGCTCATAGCCACTGAGGGAATGAGCGGATCAGTGGTAGAGCTGTACATCAGCTCCAGTCTAATGGGGAGAAACAAACCTGACAGGACGGTCTTTAAGGGGGTTGTCCGGGCTTTTGCTATATTTCATATGTATATCTAGGCTGCAAGATGTTGACAATCTGCAATATACATGTTGTCAACATTTTGCAGGGTTTCCTAGATATAACACATTTGCGGCTGGCAGGGAACATCTAGGGGGCGTGCTTGTGCATGTAAATAGAGAACTGGTCGTTTCCACCTACTCTAGCACAATCACGCACCCTCCCCTATTCCCAGTATGGCCAGCCACCCCCAGGACATACAAGCCCGCCCCCTCAATACTGTACACTACCACACCCAGGGCTCCTATTGGCCGCCCCAGCCCCTAACATCACCACCTACCCTCTCTGCAAAACAGCGGTCCCCAGTGCACTGATACAAGGTGCCGAAACCGCTGCTCCACCTCCAGTACCATAGAGTCAGTTGAGCGGTATAGAGAGGACCGCTCCATAGTCTCTGTGCTCTGTTGTACTAGAGAGATCAGGCGACGGGCACCGCTCCACACAGCAGAGATCCGGCTGAACAGAACAGGGACCAGGGCTGTGGACCCCACCTGCAATGCACACAGGGTGAGAGGCACACACATGCAGTGGGTCCCTACTGCACTGACACAGCTGCGGTTTCCGAGTCACCAGCCTCAGAAGTCGCAGGTTAACAGCAGCTCAGATTAGAGACCAGGGCAATGCCACACAGAGTTCTAGCAGCAGACACATCTCTACAACAACTGTTAAGAGGAGACTTTGTGCAGCAAGCCTTCATGGTAAAATAGCTGCTAGGAAACCACTGCTAAGGACAGGCAACAAGCAGAAGAGACTTGTTTCGGCTAAAGAACACAAGGAATGGACATTACACCAGTGGAAATCTGTGCTTTGGTCTGATGAGTCCAAATTTGAGATCTTTAGTTCCAACCACCTTGTGTTTGTGTGATGCAGAAAAGGTGAACAGATGAACTCTACATGCCTGGTTCCCACCGTGAAGCATGGAGCAGGAGGTGTGATGGTGTGGGGGGGCTTTGCTCGTGACACTTTTGGGTATTTTTTCAAAATTTACGGCATACTGAACCAGCATGGCTACCACAGCATCTTGCACCATCATTTATTTTTCAACAGGACAATGACCCCAAACACACCTCCAGGCTGTGTAAGGGCTATTTGACCAGGAAGGTAAGTGATGGGGTGCTACGCCAGATGACCTGGCCTCCACAGTCACCAGACCTGAACCCAATTGAGATGGTTTGGGGTGAGCTGGATCGCAGAGTGAAGGCAAAAGAGCCAACAAATGCTAAGCATCTCTGGGAACTCCTTCAAGACTGTTGGAAGACCATTTCCGGTGACTACCTCTTGAAGCTCATCAAGAGAATGCCAAGAGTGTGCAAAGCAGTAATCAAAGCAAAAGGTGGCTACTTTGAAGAACCTAGAATATAAGACATATTTTCAGTTGTTTCACACTTTTTTGTTAAGTATGAGCTCACACAGCCTTCCTATATATGCAGTATGAACCCCCACATAACCTCCAAATATACAGTAGGAGCCCCCATATAGCCCCCTATATTCATTATGAGACCCCTATATACAGTATGAGCCCCCACATAGCCTCCAAATATACAATAGGAGCCCCATTTAGCTCCCTATATACAGTTTAAGCCCCCACACAATCCACTATATATTGTGTGAATCCCTACAGAGCCTCTATATTCAGTTTGAGCCAGCATATAGTTGCCTATATAAAGCATGAGACCCCACATAGACTCCTATATACAGTATGATCATTTATATAGCTCCCAATATGCAGTATGAACCCTCACATAGCCCTTATACACATTACAAGACCTAACATAACTAACTATATACAGTATGTGTCCCCACATAACCCCCTATATATTGTATGAGCCCTCATATAGCCCCTATATATAGTATGACATCCCACATAGACCCCTATATACAGTATGAGCCCTAATATAGGTCCTTATATAAAATAAGAGTCCACACATAGACCTCTATATAGAAAGAGTTCCCACACAGTCCCCTTAAATACAGTATGAGCACCTACACAACCCCTACTTACAATGTGAGTCCCCACATAGCCCCAATACATGGTGTGAGCCCCTACACAGCCCACTATATATAGTATGAGCCACCACATTGCCCCATATAAAGAGTATGAGCCCCAATTTAGCTCCTTATATACAGTATGATTCTCCTTGTACAGTAGCCCCTATATACAATATGAGCCCTCACATAACCCCTATATAGAGTGTAAGCCCCCACAAAACCTCCTATATACAGTATGAGCTATTGCATAGTTCTCTATATAAAGTTTGAGCCCTCACATAGCACCCTATATCCAGTTTAAGCCCTAATATAGTTCCCAATATACAGTATGCCCCCCACATAGCTCCCTAAATATGTGATAAGCCCTTACATAGCAGCCTATATACAGTCACACAACCATAAACATATAAAAATAATAACAAGACATACCTCATTCCCGATGCCCAGGGACCCACTTCTTGTGCCCAGAGCATACATGCTCTCGCCGAGACACCATCGTGCCAACACTTCATAGAGGAGGTGACTGGAGCTCCCCTGGAGCTGTGCTGCCATTCTGCCGGCAGGGTAACTCCGGAAATCATTATAAGGAGAGAAACCTTGTCATGAGCCTCCGGGAGCATCAAGCAGTAGCCTCGATTGACCTCATTATAATCTGAATGGGTGAGTAAGTGATGATGCACCCCAGGGTCGTGGGATACTCGGAACTGGGCTTTAATGCTTCTGGGGAGTCACAGGGGTCGAGAGCCGGATCTGTGATCCTGGGTTCAGTGTTAAAGCGTTCTTAGGGAGTGGATAGGGTGGTTTAAAAGAGACAATTGTTTGTGACGCCACCCGTGGTTTGCGGCTATGAGGAGCCGCCGCTGCTGAAGAACCTTCTGGAACGATGGATGGACAGCTGGGATGTAGTGGCCCCCCACGGGTGGAGCGAATCCCCAGGGCAGTGGATGGAGGAATTGGTAGTCTCTGGCAGGCAGGGGTTAACGTTAGGCCCCATTACCTTGTTTAGTGGCCTTCACAGCCGGTTGCCGGCAAATAACACAGTCTCACACAGTTCTGCAACTCTGTACCAGGGTTTACTCACAGTACTTCTCAACAGGTCATACCATGTTACAAAGTCTCTCAGATAAGCTCAGGCTTGTGAGGTGGTCGACAGCGTAGGGTGTACTCGGGTACCCGGGCTGATGGCGGCTTGGATGGGGAATCACAGCTGGTCGGTACCCGATCCCGTGCCCTGGACCCTCAATGGCGCGGAATGGTGGGGGAATAAGGGGATTGGTAACGTGACGCCACCTATGGTACCTGGTAACGGGTATACCAGCGCTGCAGCCGGCCGCTGAGATGATGGTGGGTGCAGCAGAGTGTGGTACAGCTCCCGACAGGTGGAGCTTTACCTCAGGGCAGCGGGGATGGATGAGAGGAGTGGTAGTTGAGTCTTTGCAAACAAGGCGGTGAATTGCGGCGGTTAAGCAGGCACACAGACACACAGGGATTTTTGTTTCGGTACCTTTTTCTGATGACACGGTAACAGGTACAGTCCAGAGAAATAACCAGGTCCCCGATGCAACTTGGGACTTCCACCTTAGAAAGTTATGAGGCCTCCTCTGTCTCTGTGGTTTGGGATGAGTCCTGCCTGTGCTTGAACCCCCCACTTCTTCTCCCTCTCTGGGCTTTGCTCTAAACTGACTATGAGGTCCTTCTGCGGGGTCCCTGTTTCTCCTATGGCCCCTGGTCCTATACTTGGTCAGTTTTAGCGTCTCTTACTGTGTTCTCTTCAGGGCTGAACTCCTCCTGAGTCTTCCAGGCTTTTGCTGTGGCACTAAATGCTGGCAGCGTCGGATAGTAACCGATTCCCTTTCTTGATTCCCTGTTTCCTTCACTTGCCTCTGACCCTTTCCCTAGGGTGCAACACAGCGGTCAGTGGTCCCTGGTCCTGGGCCTGCATCCTTCCCAGCGACCAGCTCCTCACTCCTCAGACTCTAACTGGAACTAACTGAGACTAACTGATTCCTCCCCTCAGGCCTGGATGTTTTAAAGGGGAACTGGCTTAAGGCAGCCAGTAGAGCTCCCCCTTCAGGTCTGGGGTGGAAGGTGGTGTGTGCTGTGCGAGCCAAGGTGTAATTCCCTCCTTGCACCGGTGGATCCTGTGGCAATCCCCTGCAGGGGTGCCACATCTGTGTAGTCTTAAGAGATCGGGGTAGCAGGTATAAGATTCTCGGTGGTGTGCCTATCCTGGCCTCTCTCTCTCCCTGGTCCTGTTCCTCACAGCCTGTGCTTGACAGCGCCTCTGCATGCAGAGCCCTGATCCGGCAGCCTCAGGTATTAGTGGGCGACTTGACCCTTGTTTGGCTGTGTTTTCTGGGTATACGCCAGGTGTGTGAGCCACAGTGCCTAAGAGGCTCCTAGCCTCCTGTTCAGCGGTTCGGTATTAGGCTCCCGTGCCGTGTTCAGGTCCGGTCCCTGTTTCTAGACCACAACGCCTCCGTCCGGTATCACCAGTGTCGGATTTGGGGGTAAGGCCCACTTCAGCTTCGCCGGTGCCCCTAGGGTTCTTTCCTTTCGGCTTCCCAGGACGGACGTGAGACAGCTCAAGTCCCCCTCTCTGCAGTTCTGATCTTTTCTCCTCCTCACTCGACTCGACTTTTCACTCTCTCAGCTCTACAAGCTAGCTGTTTACGCTTCTGCTCCAAACTGCAAGCGTCTTTCTGCCTTCCACGCACATTTCTCTACCCCTGTTGTTCCACTGGGTCCTTATCCTCCCCCCGGGTTCGAAGTGTGTGTCTGTGTTGAGGATCTTTACACCTACCATCCCCCATCTCCTGATCACAGGAGGACCACACATGGGATTGGGTGTAGTACCCCTCGTGGTATCCAGACCGGTGGGGCGCCACAAGTGGCAAATCACTGGAATCAATGTCACAGCTCCTGCACAATGCTGCTCTTAGATTACACAGCAAAAATCTTCTTACAGATTCCTTTTAATGCCACAAAAGGCACAGGGGGAAGGTTCTGCTACAGGCTGTTGACTTAGGCTGGTTTCACATTGCGTTATAATTAAATTATAGTTCCTCCGATCTGATCCTGTCTGATTTTTTGCAGGAGCAAAAATCGTAGACTGCTGCAATTTTGGCTCCTGAAAAAAATCGGAGAGAATAGGATCGGAAGCAAATCAGAGCTGTGGTATATCCCTCCTGTTCCTGCACGGTCTGACACATATATTCTTATAAATGTGCCCCTGTATAATGTATCGGGATAGGAACATTTTTAACACATCCAATTGTGAAATTTAGAATTTTTATTCTAAGATCTAATGATTAAAATGTACAATTGTTTGTGATATATCCCCTTTAATTTTAAGATTTATTAAAAGTGTTGGTTCTCCTCTACTAATGAACCTTTAAAAAAATAGACCCTTGCATTAAAATTTCTTTATTTCTAGGGCTGCTTTCACATTGCGATTTTTGGACATCCGTCTCTGTCCATTGTAAAACGAACAGCCGTGGATCTAATATGGCCCCCATGTATCCCTATGAGCACAGATTGGTGCTCTATTGCCATCCGATTTGTGAGAGATCCGATTGTGTCCGATTTTTTGCTGTACCCAGAGACTGCTCCGATTTTGGGTACAGCAGACCAAATCAGACACAATCGAATCCGGCGCGGTCCGCAGCAATTAACTTTGGGGCCTATGGAGCGTGGGTCCAGGAAAAAACAATCGTTTCCTGGACCCGATTTTAGTGTACTGTACACTAAAACTGCTCTTTAGCATATAATTTCACTTTCGCAATGTATATAAATCCATTGTGGAAGTGAATCAAGGGTTTAAAAAAATAAATAAATAAATAAAAAAGGTGCTCTCCGGCGTGTGTCCCGCGATGTGCGCCATCATCTCCGAAGGCTTAAGGACCTGTGTATCAGCTGACCGGGCAGGGTGGGGCAACCCGATCAGCTGATCGGTCACATGATCGCATCAGCTGAGCAGTTTAAATACCCGGCAAAACCAATCGGCGGCCAGAGATTTAAACCGCTCAGCTGATGTGGTCATGTGACCGATCAGCTGATCGGGTTGCCCCACCCTGCCCGGTCAGCTGATACACAGGTCCTTAAGCCTTCGGAGATGATGGCGCACATCGCAGGACACACGCCGGAGAGGACCTTTTTTTATTTATTTATTTATTTAGTTTTAACCCTTGATTCACTCCCGCAATATATATATATATATACATTGCGAAAGTGAAAATGCCTGGATTGACTGTGCTTTGTAGGCTCCTTTCTGTGTTCGGATCCGTGAAAATCACGGACCCGGACACAGAAATGGCATCCGAAGCACACATCCGATCCTGTCTGTGGGGTCCTGCAAAAAACAGGATTTCTACGGCCAGGAAAAAATCGCAGTGTGAAAGCAGCCTTACTCACCCAATCAGCATCTGTCCTGGAAGCCAGGCGATCGGTGGGGAACACTAGCAGCAATACAAAAGAACAGAAGGAGTTCCATTGCTATGGTTTGTGTTGTTTTTTTATATATATATATATATATATATATATATATATATATATATATATACACATATATTATATATATACTGGATGGTGGCCCAATTTTAATGCATCAGGTATTCTAGAATACCTTGTATACAGGAGTGAACTGCGTCACACTGACTGACAGCCTTTTGTACAGCCGGGGATCACACAACTCGCCTCAGACGTGTGCCATCTTTAATTTCCAAAAATAAACATCTGATTAAAAACAGCCAATGTGCAACACATGTGCCATATAGGGAATTAAGGCAGATGTCAGTCACATGAGCTGTCTATTATGTGTATGTGTGAGGTAACATATACTGCCCGGCCAGGGGGAGGGTTTACTGTTGGTTGGAGATTTATTAGGCTGCCAATCACAGCTCAGCTTCTATTTTCTTAAAGGTCATTAATATGACATATTCAAATTCTATTTTGTTATAGCTAACATCAGTTATTTATTAACCCGGACGTAGCCGGGTACTACAGCTAGTACTTTTATATTCTGTGATCCCCAGCTGTAATGTCTGTATACTGTTAAATTCTGTGATCCCCAGCTGTAAAGTCTGTATACTCTTATATTATGTGACTCCCGGCTGTAATGTCTATATACTTTTATATTCTGTGATCCCCGACTGTAATGTCTGTATACTCTTATATTCTGTGATCCCTGGCTGTAATGTCTATATACTTATATATTCTGTGATCCCCGACTGTAATATCTGTATATTCTTATAATTTGTGATCCCCGCCTGTAATGTCTGTATACTCTTATATTCTGTGATTC